>OZ023265.1:149424268-149471768 GCA_964006375.1 Tillus elongatus
CTAATAATTTACTCTACGGCGGCAAACCCTTCTGGACTCTTGCTAAATCTATTGGGAATAATTTCTGCAAGAGCACGTTCCCACCTCTTGTCTAAGGGGATGAATTTGTTTCTACTGCCCTCGGCAAGGCTGAACTTTTTGCCTCGTTTGCCGGCAATTCTACTCTCAACCCACCTCCAAATATTCAACCACCAACAGTCCCCAATGTCGCGCATAAAATGACGGATATCATTTTCAAAACTAAAAAGGTATGAAAGATGCTCTCTTCCCTTAATACCAGGAAAGCCTCTGGCCTTGACGAGATCCCAGCAATTGTTCTCAAAAAATGTGCACCAGAACTTGCTCCTGTCCTGACTCGTCTGTTTCAGGCATCTTACAATATTCCCTAGAAACTGGAAAACTGCGAGAGTACAACCCCTCTTCAAGAAAGGATACAAAGCGCTTCCTAGCAACTACAGGCCAATTTATATTCTTTAAATCGTCTTTAAAGTTATGGAAAAGTATATAAACACCGAATTACTAAAATTTCTTGAAAAACGCAGTCTAATCCACAACAGGCAGTATGGATTCCGTCAGCGCAGATCAACTGCCGACCTCCTTTCCTTTGTCACCCAGTCTTTGAATAAGTCTATGGAACTACAAGGTGAATCACAGATTGTCGCTCTAGACATATCCAAAGCATTCGACCAGGTCTGGCACGCAGCGCTGCCTATGGCCTACCACCAAAACTCTGTACCTAGACAGCAAATTTCCTCTCCAACCGGAGCTTTTCTGTTGTCGTGGATGGCCATTCCTCTAAACTGTATCCAATTAAGGCAGGAGTTTTTCAAGGTTCAGCTTTAGCCTCTACTTTGTTTCTTCTCCACATCAATGACCTCCTCTCTAGCACATCCAACCCAGTTTACAGTTACGCGGACGACAGCACCCTCCACTCAAATATACAATATTCTAAGCCTGTCTCTAGCCCAATTAGATGAGGATAGCAGACTCGTGGAGGATTCTATCTCCGTGGATCTCCAAAAAATGTTAGACTGGGGAAGTATAAATCTTGTACAATTCAACCACACCAAATCACAGTCATGCTTTCTTTCTCATAAGAGATACACCAGCCTTAGATCAATCACAATGAACAACCAAGTTATTCAAAATAATGAGTCCTTTTCACTTGTTGGCATTTCTGTGGATCGAAATCTCAATTGGCACCAACATGTCACGTCAATTGCAGAAGCGGCTGCTAGGAAATCAGGTTTCCTTTCCGGGCTCGCAAATACTTTTCACCAGCTAATCGCTATACCTTATATACTTCACAAATAAGACCAAACCCTGAATACTGCTCCCACATCTGGGGTGCTGCTGCCGCTTCTACACTCGCTATCCGGGACTCCATTCAGAAGAAAGCTATAAGTCTTATCGGTGACCCTACCGCCACCCAAAGGCTGCCATCCCTTGCCCACCGATGTGCCTTTGGTGACCTCTCTCATTTTTATAGATATCTGCACTGGCACTGGTCAGAGGAGCTTTCTTCCATAGTTCCTCCACCTGCTGCCCCCAACAGATCTACCAGGGGAGCAGAGCGAATGCACCCGTTTACTGTCCAGGTCACTAGACAGAACATCTTGTAATGCCCGCTCTTTTGCCCCGAGGACTTCCAAGTTGTGGAATTCCTTGACCGCACATGTTTTTCCTTCTCCCCCGAACCTCCACACCTTCAAGTCCAGAATTAACAAGTTGCCTCTTTACTCCTTGCCGACACCCATGGTACGATAGTATTTGGGCTGTAAGCCCTCGTGGTGTGTTGTTGAAATAAAAAAAATAAAAAAATTGTATACGTGTTGCTGATTCCGCATATGACATTAAAATGAAACATAGCAAAATGAATATTAAAACGGCATTATCAGAAATCTGCCAGTAATATATATATATATATATATATATATATATATATATATATATATATATATATATATATATATATATATATATATATATATATATATATGCATTATTAACACAGTAACTCCGTTTTTATTTGAAAATATTATGAACATTTACTAACACAAAACACTTGCTATTTCAGAATATGTTATTATTGATTAAGAATTAACTTGACTACCATGCTACGGAGACCAAGATATAGTACGCTCTATTTATTTCACCACCTAAATTGCAGTGGAATCTATGCCTTAAAAAGTATTCTTTTTATAGCTTAGCTAATAAATAAATATTTTCCTAGTATGTAGATACGATTTAATTGGTGAATAATGAAAAAACAACATTATTTACATTATAGCGAGTTATATTGTTCAAGTGTTTGATAAAGTGAAATTCATTTACGTGGAATATGAAAATATGGAAATACTATTAGTACGCTCTATATATGGATGTGTAATGTGTAAAGCCAACTCTCGATTTAATTTATCTATTTTTTATTTCACTAACCACGGGGTATCCCAATTAATTTTAGATCCTAATCTAGACCTATCTTATATCTATTTCTATAGTCTGCTGAACATACAATCAACAAACAGAAAACTTTCTTCGTACCTTTCGTTCATTGAATAATTATTTGGACAAAGTGGTTTGTGAGTTAAATATTTTGCTATGCTTTGACAGTAAAGGCCCGTAATATGCAGGGTTGCGCATAGGTAGCGCAACAGGGCCAGAACTCTATAACTTTTGAACCGAGAAAGGTATCTGAATCAAAATAGAAAGTAGAGTTGCACAACTGATTATTTGCCGCTATTTGGTGGCATTACCGACATTTTTTGAAGCACGCGTTTTGGGAGGTTGACAACCCTTCAGTTCACTAAGTGAAGAAGGAACCTGTGATGAGCACTGACACGTACACTTGGAGAAACCCAAATCACCACAACACATTTTAAAAAGACCTGACGATCGTTTCACCAACCAAGTTAGCGTCATCAAAGGATGAAAAATTCTAACAATTTTAAAAACTAACATCACCTTATATACTGGATCTTAGGTAAAGGGACCGAACTGAGATGGGAAAATAAACTCAGGCAAATTCTGCAGTGTATTGTATTTTTAACGTGGGACGAGGTCTGCACTGTCCCTACTAAGTTATCTAAACTGTGTCCATCTCTAGCAATTTTGTGAAGGTTCAACGACACCTAAATTAACATAGTTGCTTTGTCGGAACTATCTGTATTATTATGTTATCTCTAGGACATGTTAAAAACGTGAGAATTTTTATTTAACGAAGCAATCGATCAGGTGACTCGTAATCGGCAGTGGTGCCACGTTCGTATAATTTTTGTTGTAACTATATTTCGCAATATATATATATATATATATATATATATATATATATATATATATATATATATATATATATATATATATATATATATATATATATATATATATATATATATATATATATATATATATATATATATTTGAAGGAGTTGAGCTGTGCTGGTTGTCTAACATTTTTTATTAATTTCAGATTATCTTCATTAAGGTGATGATTAATATCCCAAATATGTCGGGCGACAGTAGTTCTATCTATAGTACCGTAACGTAATTGGGCTAAGTGTTCTTTGAATCTAATTTCAATCGATCTTTTTGTTTGTCCGGTGTACTTAAGACAACGTTTAAAAGAGAGAAATCGAAAATAAACTTTGTTTGCTTACCATTTGAACCTCGAATCACGAGGGATCTAGATAGCTTTTTTTAAAGTCAACTTGCAGCTAACATTTTCGACAAAAAATATCTTAAAAAACTTTCTAGGTAACCCAAAAGACAAGGATAACACAGACAAAATGTCGGGAATTTATAAAATAAGTTGTAAAGATTTTAATCTTAAGTACGTCGGACAAACAAAAATATCGATTGGAGTTAGATTCAAAGAACACTTAGCCCAATTACGTTACGGTACTATAGATAGATCTACTGTCGACCGACATATTTGGGATAATAATCATCACGTTAATGAAGATAATCTGAAATTAATAAAAAATGTTAGACAACCAGGACAGCTCAACTCCTTCGAAAGTATATATATATATATATATATATATATATATATATATATATATATATATATATATATATATATATATATATATATTGAGAAATATAGTTACAACAAAAATTGTCTGAACGTGGCACCACCGCCGATTACGAGTCACCTGATCGATTACTTCGTTAAATAAAAATTCTCACTTTTTAACACGTCCTAGAGATAACATAATAATACAGATAGTTCCGATAAAGCAAACTATGTTAATTTGGGTGACGTTTAACCTTCACAAAATTACTAGAGATGGACACAGTTTAGATAACTTAGTAGGGACAGTGCAGACCTCATCCCGCTATAAAAATACATTAAACTGCAGAATTTGCCTGCGTTTATTTTCCCATCTCAGTTCGGTCTCTTTGCCTAAGATCCAGTATATAAGGTGATGTTAGTTTTTAAAATAGTTAGAATTTTTCATCTTCTGATGACGCTAACTTGGTTAGTGAAACGATGTCAGGTTTTTTTAAATGTGTTGTGGTGATTTGGGTTTCTCCAAGTGTACTAATACTTAACCCTTCAGTTTCTTAAATAGCAGCAGAGGTTTGCGACGGATTGTTAGAAAGCCTATTCAGCGTACTTTTTGACGGTATTGATAATTTTTAACTTACCTTTGGCAAGAACGTAAATGACTTTTCATGAAATTTATTTGGGAAAATGGTAACATCTTACTTTATTAAAGAATTTGCTCAAATTGAGCCCCTTGAATTTCTTGACAATAGTGAAGCCTCTTATCGAACTGATGACTTGAGTTTTGCAGTGATTCGTTAGTCACTTGTTGAAAGGCCATCGCAATTCGGTGTCGCAACTGTTCTAAATCGCAGGCCGATTGTTGTAAACAACGCTTTTTAAATGACCCCATAGAAACAAATAGCTGAGCACTCAATGGGTCCTCTTCGGCCTATCTATCGATTAGAAAATGCCCATTAAGGTATATTATGATTTCTATATGTTTCAATACTTTTACGACGTTAAGGCACAAATAGACCTGATTTCAAAAATAAAAAGGCAATGTATAGAGAGTCAAAATCTCTCTTCAACGAGCTATCACATGACCCCTATTCCCATTTCAAAAAATTTAAGGGATGACACCCCGCTTAGGAAGGTAAAGTTCGGGCTATACTTTTTGCGTCAAAAGTTGCCCCCCTCACAAGCATACTTGACGTGTTTCAGGTTTTATTCGAAAAAATCTTTTTCTGACAGTTATGGCTATGGCTGCCAGCTCGATTTCAATGGGCCGCCCTGTATATATAAAGGTATATATATATATATATATATATATATATATATATATATATATATATATATATATATATATATATATATATATTCAGAAAGATTTCCGCGGTCTTTAATGTGAGACATATTTGGTTTTCGGGTTGAACCGCGTCCAGAATTTATGAAAACTCGACATTTCGGCTCCTGTTTTGGAGCCATTTGCCATTTTCAAGAGGTAAAGGAAAAATATAAGGACACTCTAAAGCCTCAATCTGCCTACTCCTTAGAGCGGTGGACAAAGGTGGGTTGTGTTGGTTTCAAGAGGTAAAGGAAATATGTAAGGAAACTCTAAGGCCTCAATCTGCCTACTCCTTAAGCGGTGGACAAAGGTATGTTGGGTTGGTTTCAAGAGGTAAAGGAAATATGTAAGGAAGGACACTCTAAGGCCTCAATCTGCCTACTCCTTAGTGCGGTGGACAAAGGTGGGTTGGGTTGTGGTAGCTCGATTACGGGGCCTCAATCTGCCTACTCCCCAAATCTCGCCGGAGATCGTCTGTGAGGTCTCAG
The DNA here is from genome assembly GCA_964006375.1 of Tillus elongatus. NCBI lineage: Eukaryota > Metazoa > Arthropoda > Insecta > Coleoptera > Cleridae > Tillus > Tillus elongatus. The sequence goes on from OZ023265.1 coordinate 149,430,093, forward strand.
TGTGTTCAACCCTAGGCCTCAGAGAGATCTATCTAGGAGTAGGCAGATTGAGGCCTTAGAGTGTCCTTACATATTTCCTTTACCTCTTGAAACCAACCCAACCCACCTTTGTCCACCACTCTAAGGAATAAGCAGATTGAGGCCTTAGAGTGTCCTTATATATTTCCTTTACCTCTTGAAAATGGCTTCAAAACATGAGTCGAAACGTCGAGTTTTTATAAATTCTGGACGCGGTTCAACCCGAGAACCAAATATGTCTTATATATATATATATATATATATATATATATATATATATATATATATATATATATATATATATATATATATATATAGAGAGAGAGAGAGTGAGATAGATAGATAGATAGATAGATACCACAGAACATATTCGATTATTCTTCATGTATGATTGCAGTCAAATTCAATTAGCAGAAATCACAGACGAGTTCCGTAATTGAATATCGATTCAGTAACTACGAATCATATAAATGTAATAGTCTGGGAGCATGCAACAGTGGTAATTGTTAATTCTATTACTATTATTACTCAACTATCGCAAAAATTACCGCTAATAACCAGAAAATCAGGTCAGAATAGCGTTAAATATATTAGGTTTTAATAATGCACACAACTGTTCACTATAACCTGCATAACAACTTAATTAGATGTGTATGTGCTTAATACACCTTGTATTAATTGATTACGGTTAGAAAAGGAACGTACGAAGATGCATCTCATAATTAACCACTATATATATATATATATATATATATATATATATATATATATATATATATATATATATATATATATATATAGTGATTACTGGGTTTTTTAAAATAAACCTTTCCTTAAAATTAGTTTTTGTTCATTAATTGTTGTTGCCCTTACTTGGTGAAACCGTTCCAAACTAAATACTGACGTATGGAATTATTCTGACCTTACAAGTGCTAGTTTTCTTTTCTGTAATCGTTTCACCTTTTAGTGAAAATGCGTATTCCTTAAATACAGACTAATAACAGTGATTGAAAGTTAAGGCTAATATTTTGAAAGGACACTTGTACAATATATTAATGCAGTCTCCCAAATATTTGATTTATTACCTTACACATTTGTTTGTAATATTAAAAAATTGAAGAAAAACCGAAAATGCCTGGTATGATTAAACAGAGACAGGGGCACAGTGACATTAAATACTTTTAATATTCACTTTCGCTGTGTGCTTCCCCCAACATTTTTCTATAGATCGATTGACTGGAAAAAAATTATAGCAATTTTACAGTTTCCTATTTGAACACTAAGTGAGTGGTGAGCGTGTCGCCACCTAGTTGCGGAACCAAGTACTATGTTGTCAGGCCAGCTCCAAATAACACAAAGTGTTAAAAAAATACAGACTGTATACAGCCAACTAACAATTTGATAAATTGTCAGCCCAGGCCCATTTCTACCCTAATATAGGGACAAAGTATGTAAGGCTAGATGCATTCTCGCAACAATTAGAACCGTAGTCCGGTTTCGCTCTCATTAGAGCTCTTCAGTACGGCATACTAATTGCTGCGAAAATACACCTATAAAGTAATACGGCTATGGTAGCCAACCTTTCAACACTAAGTGAGTGGTGAGCGTGTCGCCACCTAGTTGCGGAACCAAGTACTAAGTTGTCAAGCCAGCTCCAAATAACACAAAGTGTTAAAAAAATAGACTGTATAGACTAAATACACCTATAGATGTATCTTCGCAGTATTTTCGCAGCAATTTCGCAGTATTGCGCAGTATTTTCGCAGCAATTGGTATGCCGTACTGACGAGCTCTAATTAGAGCGAAATCGGTCTACGGTTCTAATCGTTGTGAGAATGCATCTAGCCTTACATGCTTTGTCCCTATATTAGGGTAAAAAACACGCCGGCCGAATCCCATATGGCCACACTGTCTCCATCGAGTCGCTGTAATGGAGAGTAGGGCAAAGCGCCATCTCTAATGTTGTGGCGGCTCTTAGGCTTCCACGTACACACAGTACAGCAAGAAGGGAGCATTGCATATTATGGTATACCTGCCGATCTGTTGGAGCGCATGTATGGCATATTGAGGAGTCCTAAAAAGGACGAACCCGTTCTGTGTGTCCTGCTTTACACACATACATAGACACAGATATATTTATATATATATATATATATATATATATATATATATATATATATATATATATATATATATATATATATATATATATATATATATATATATATCAGGGTACTCAGCGACCTGGAATTCGCGACTTTGACGTTTTGTCTTTGAAGCTAAGCTTTTGGTAGGTAATTTACCTATAATGACATAAAACCGCGTACCAAATTTAGTTGCCCTTACTTTGTTATTTCTGGAGATATGATTTTTTTCGAAAGAAAACACAAAATTTTCCGGTAAAACCTGGGCCGATTTTCTTGGCTAACGAACTTATCCAAGCCACTTACAAGAGGAAGGTATTCACCAAATTTAATTAAAATCGGCCCATTCGTTTTTGAGTTATCGGTGTCATACATATATATATATATATATATATATATATATATATATATATATATATATATATATATATATATATATATATATATATATATATATATATATATATATATATATATATATATATATATATACATATACATATAAATTGAAACTGACCCTGGATATGTGTTCTAGGTGGCATAATTAGCGCCTATTTTAAATATTTTTTCAAAAGTCGGGGTATCCTCATTAGTGATTTTTTTTAAAGAAAATGCACTAATAATAATTTTAGAAAAAACAGTTTTACGTATAAGTTCTAGAAAATTTGTCGATTTAAAAGTTAAGTTATAAGCATTTTATTTTTTAAACAATTATTAACAAATATATAGGTAAAAAAGTCAATAAATGAATGCTAATAGTCGTATAAGATGTAAACGGTGAGTGATAGAAAAAAATTATTTAACAAAAAAGATGAAAAATGCAATTATCTACAATAAAGGTCATTACAATTTTTGGTCTGAAGTGCTCGGTTACGGAGATATAGGTCGAAACGGTTTTTCTCAAAATGGCGGCACTTCCGCCCTCCTAATTTGTTAGGATTTTGTGTTTTTACATTCAGTACGTAATTCTGAACCTATGCTCAAAAAAAAAAACTCCTGTAGTTTAATGCAGAAAAAATTCTCTATTACCTGTACTAATAGACATTGTGAAACCGTCGGGAGAGGCTGTGCACCTGTGGTTAATATTGAGCCGTTTGACGAAGTCAATCAGCATATGTATATCGATTATAAAGCTTTGTGATAACAAACCTCCTTTTAACTTCAGTTGTTGTTGTTTTGATATTTTAAATTTTCAAATGCACTAAGCTGTAAATCATCGCCTTAATTATTTAACTAAAAAGCCACTATTAGCATTCATTATATGGCTAAATTATACATGAACCGTGTTTCTTAATCGCCTGCTTTATTCATTTTCGAGCTTCCTAGCTGGAAGAAATTGGAACACTTCCCCCAAAAGGAGATTAGAGAACCCTCAGATGCGTCATAAGAACGTAAGAACGATAAATATCTTACAGGGACTTTTATCATTTTATACCTTGTGGGAATTATGCCTTTCTGTACGTCGTCACGTAAACCAATAAAGTTTTCCCTTTTGAGTTTGAACTGCGACAAGTTTATGTTTAATAAAGTAGAGGGTTTTAAAGGAAACATATATCTAATACAAATGCAAGTGATTTTCGTTAAGAACTCTGTGTTTATAAACATTTTGCTAATCCAGTATTATTTCCATTCTCAAAAAGTTACGTCCGTTCCCTCAAAAACTTAGTTTAAATATGTTTAAATCTGTAAAAATATAAATAAAAATGAGAATAACTGACCTCTTAAGCATTTCCATATTTTAAATAATTAAATAGCTTAAATTTACTGATACGGGAAAAACTCTAGATGCAGCAAGTGCGTTGTGGAAGTGAATTTTCATAAAAATCAATTTGGTTACCGGTATAACCTATATAGTAGGAACAATGTACCATATTTTATCAAAATAATTATTTGAAAATGTACAAAAATGTTCCGAAAATAAACTTTAAATGTTTCTGAGAAAACTGGTCTCCTAGCCAATGAACCTTAAGTTAATAGCAAATTGAGTTATTGAAATTTGAAACATTTAATGAAAATTCGTTACCAAAACGCCCTTGCCGCTTTTATACAAAAAATTTCCGAAAATAAAGTTAAATGTTGGTTTCCTAACCAACAAAACCTACGTTAATAGCAAATTGAGTTATTGAAATTTGAAGGAATTAATGAAAATTCGCTTCCAAAACGCACTTACTGCATCCAGATTTATTTCTTACAAACATGCATCATATTTCGATAAAAAAATCGACAAAAGTTAGCTAAAAATTATAGACTGTTAAACCATAAACTTCACTAAACCCAGAGCGCAAGCATCAACTTAACTAAACCGACAGCCAAAGTACCAGAGAAGGGTCTATTTGAAATGAATTTTCTGTAAATATTTTAATAAAATGAAGGTCAATGACGGTTGAATCTGAAACTTAAGGGTTCGCAGAACACTCTTCTTGCAACATATTCTTTTTACAATCCGTAATTGTTTCACGTTCTTTGCCTAAACATTGCCAATTTTGACGTTTTAAATTGCGAGTTTGACGTTTTGAGGAAAACTCCAAAATTTGTTTCTTTAGCTGCCCGTAACTTTTTGTCCTTAAACTTAGAGACCAAAATTTTGGTACATGGTTCACTCTCTATAATACAAATACGCGTACCAAATTTGGTTACCCTCACTTTGTTATTTCCGGAGATATATATATATATATATATATATATATATATATATATATATATATATATATATATATATATATATATATATTTAGAAAGGAAACACAAACTTTCCCGAGAAAACCTGGTCCGATTTTCCTGGCCAACGAACTTATCCAAGCCACTTGCAAAAGGAAGGTACTGATTTGATCAAGATCTGTCCATTATTTTTTGAGTTATCGGTACTATATATATATATATATATATATATATATATATATATATATATATATATATATATATATATATATATATATAAACACGGATGTCCCCATTAGTGAATTTCTTTAAGAAAATTCACTAAAAAAGAAAACTTGAATCACCGACGACTTATGGGCCAGCCTGTAATTGTAGAAATATTTTTAAGATCCAGCTCACCCTATAATTAATGTATACAATTTTTTTTTGGTATCGTGGATAATAACGGATATATTGAACTTTAAAGATTTTTTACGAAAATTCGACAAAAATGATATACCATTAACCGATATACTTTACAGCCAACACTTCTGCCAAATCATCAGAGAAAGGGTCTATTTGAAATGAATTTTCTGGGAATATTTTAGTAAAATGAAGGACAATGACGATTGAAACTAAGACTTCAGGCTTTGTAAAACATTCTTCTTGAGACATTTTCCTTCCATAGCTCATATTAGTTTCAGGTTCATTGCCTAAATATTACCAATTTTGACGTTTAAAATTGCGACTTTGACGTTTTGAGGAAAACCCAAATTTATTTTTCTTTAAATGCCTGTAACTTGTTCGTCGTTTAACCTACAGAGTTAAATTTTGGTAGGTAACTTAAGAAATTTAATTTATTCAAAATTCAAAAGTGGGGATCTCCTCATTAGTGAATTTTTTTAAAGAAAATTCACTAAAAAGCTGGAAATGATAAACTAGCTTATACACGTTGTAACGCAGTCTACATTGATCAAACTTCTAGAAGTTCTGATACCAAGAAAGTGATTGAATATTACTATTATTTTATAGCATGTATGTATAAGAAATATTCAATTTATACTTAATTATGACATAATTTACTCCTCTGAGTAGAACAAATTTAAAAAAATTAGGAGTCCCGATTCTACGTAAATACCAAAAATTTTTAGAGAGGGGGCGCTATCAAGTTTCTGCCCCGGTTCGAAAAAATCGTAGATCGGGACTGATAATTTATATGGTTCCGTCCGAAACGGTTTGACAAGTTCTACCAAAGTCTACTGTCCAAAATACTAAGCTAAGGCTGGCTTAAGTAATCATTTTCGAGTGTTAATCTGTATTATAGTATAACCTAAAAACACTTATATAAAAGCTGGGACGATATAAATGATGAATTTTAAAAATTTTAAGTGACTATAACACTTTAAAATCTCTATCTCCCTCCGTTTTTGATAATTTTCCTCTGATTATATTTACACAGAGGCGTATCCATTTGTAAAATTTTACACCCCTTCCACTCACAGCCAATAGGAGAAAGCACGCCACGAACTAAACACAAACGTTCCGCCTGCTTCAATCTTACTGGCTCCACCTACTAAAGACATTCAACTCCCGCCTCGGCCAATGGGCGTTTCTCTTGGCATATGAGGCGATGTCAACTACAAAGGTACACTCATTCATATAATAGAGATTTTTGCATTTAAATTTACTAATTGCCTAATTGTGCCTTTCTATTCCTATTAACGTTTTATACCGGCTACGACTTAAAGCTGATAATTAATTACATAAGCTTTTTTAAAACGATACTTTTGTCTACATATCCATCTATCACCATCGTAAAATATCTATGTTAACATTTTTGCAACAAAAAGCGAAATGAGTACAGTGTATTAATTTAATTCCTATTAAGGTTGAGCTTATTTTAATTACGAAATTTCGCTAATAAGGGGATCAGGACTTTAATACTTTTAAAGAATTTCAAGTTTTTACATTAATGGAAAATTGAGTTTTAGCCATTTACAGTTTCTTCCAGAAATTGTTTGTATCTTAAAAGTAAGACTAAGCCTGTCTCTTTAGCCCAATTAGATGAGGATGGCAGACTCATGGAGGATTCTGTCTCCGTGGATCTCCAAAAAATATTAGACTGGGGAAGTAGAAATCTTGTACAATTCAACCCCACCAAATCACAGACTTGCTTTCTTTCTCATAAGAGATACATTAACCCTAGACACATCACAGTGAACAACCAAGTTATTCAAAGTAATGAGTCCTTTTTACTTGTTGTCATTTCTGTGGATCGAAATCTCAATTGGCACCAACATGTTACATCAATTGCAGAAGCGGCTGCTAAGAAATTAGGTTTCCTGTTCCGGGCTCGCAAATACTTTTCACCGGTTAATCTCTATACCTTATATACTTCACAAATAAAGCCAAACCTCGAATACTGCTCCCACATCTGGGGTGCTGCTGCCGCTTGTACACTCGCTATCCTGGACTCCATTCAAAGGAGAGCTATACGCCTCATCGGTGACCCTACCCTCACCCAAAGACTGCCATCCCTTGCCCACCGACGTGTTGTTGGTGACCTCTCTCTCTTTTATAGATATCTGCACGGGCACTGCACAGATGAGCTTTCTTTCATAGTTCCTCAACCTGCTGCCCCCAACAGATCTACCAGGGGAACAGAGCGAATGCACCCTTTTACTGTCCAGGTCACCAGATATAGAACATATTGTTTTGCCCGCTCTTTTGTCCCGAGGACTTCTAAGTTGTGGAATTCCTTGCCGGCACATGTTTTTCCTTCTCCTCCAAACCTTCAAGTCCAGAATTAACAAGTTGCCTCTTTCCTTCTTGTCGACACCCACGGTACGATAGTATTTAGGCTGTAAGCCCTCGGGGTGTGTTGTTGAAATTTAAAAAAAAAACAAAGTTTTTAAAATTAAATTTGGTAAACACATTAGGTTGCTAAATACCTACCAAATTTCACATTTTTAACTTTAAGAGACATTATGTTATAGCCATTGAAAAAAAAAGTTTTGAATGAAAGACAAAACCTATTTAATTTATGGACGAAAAAAAGTTATTTTGCGTTATTGTCCTCAAACGGGGTGCCCACTCGTCTGGCAAACCGTGAAAAGTCAGGGAATTGGTAAAAGAAAAAAAATCCGGAAAAAAATGGGAAAATTGAATAAGAGTCAGGGAATTTATGTCTCAGAGAAAAAATATTTGTTTTCCTTTTACTTTATAGTTGAAACTTCCAAAGCAGAACTCGTCTTGAAAGATAATATTTGATCTTTGAACGTGTTTTTCTTCAAAACCTCATAATTTCTTTACTTTGTTGAAACCATGTGTCTGCTTTTTGTGCAATTGTCGACCATTTATTTAAATGATTTCTTTTTTTCGTAAAACCCCAATTGTTTTTTTCGTATTTTGCGTTCACTGCTTGCATAGTATTTGAAGCAGGGAACTGCGTTTTCCGTGACGAGGCGATGATCTACTGTATTTTTGTAGTAGTATGTTACACATTTTGGGGGTAGATTGTAGAAGATGAATGGAAATAGGTTTTGGCATGTCAGGGAAAAGTCAGGGAAACTGATATGCTACTTTCAAAACATTTAAATTACGATTTGTAACAAAAAAAGCGAAAACGCTAAGACCAAATTATACTGGATAGTATTATCCATGGTTACAGTTTCATATATAATTGACAAATTAACAAATGTCAGATAAATCTTCCAACTAACAAACTCGATAAAGCGAATATTTCTGACGACATTGAAATCCAAACATAAGTGTGTTATGTAGGCAGAGCCGCCCTTAATGCAGACCAAATGATAGAATATGTAGAAAATCTAAAACAAATAATAATCGACATAGAGCCACATGCCATATTAGTGAATTTTCTTAGAAAAAATTCACTAATGAGGAGATCTCGACTTTTGAATTTTGAAAAAATTTCTTCAAATGAGCGCGATCTAGGACCCCTAGAACCCATATCCGGGGTCAGTTTCAATTTTTATATGTTTATATATATATATATATATATATATATATATATATATATATATATATATATATATATATATATATATATATATATACAGTGTGGAACAGCCAAATGGAATAAATTCGATAACGGATAAATGAGGGCGTGTTGGGAAAAACGCTTGGACACGTCGATTTGTATTTTTAACTGCGCATCTTTTTCAAGAAAAAAAAATTATATAGGGTGCGTCATGTGACAGTGGCCAATACCAACTTTCTTATTTTAAACACAAGCCCCTGTATATTATAAATTTTTTGGATTCTTCAGAAAATTCTAGACATAATTCATGTACAATGTTCTATACCTATCTTCAACTGTTTCGGAAATATTAAGTATTTTCAGATTTATTACAAAAATTAACATTAAAAATAGAAAATTATTTTATTTCACAAATTCGCTACATTGCATTCAATACTTATTTCCCATTCAGCTCTTGATAATGAGAAAGTAAACAAAAACCATTCCTGCGTTTCTTTTTACTGATATGAAATGAAACAAAAACAAAAACAGTTTTCTTTCTGTTCGTATAAAACTCGTAGCCTTAGCAACTTGTTGTCTGCCTGCATGACAGTAGTGATTAGTGTCAGTGCTATTGTCGTTTGAATTTCGTTAACTGTACGTAATAATATCAGAAAAATGGTTCATTTAACAGAAATGCACAAAATAACCATTCTACAAATGATTGGTTATGGAGATAACACACGGACACAGATGGAAGTGTCTCGCTTATTTCACGAAAAATTTCCAAATTTGCCGCCTGTATCCCAAGGAACAATTAGCAAAATAGAAAAGCAGTTTCGCGAGCTTGGTCATGTGAGACAGATAAAAAAAGTAGCTGCCAATGCAGTAAGTGATGATACGAAATTGGATATTACGCTTGAGTTTCAAGAAAACCCACATACTTCTGGTCGACAAGCAGCCCAACTATTCAACGTTAGCCACACAGCAATTTTTCGAACATTAAAGGAAAGTAAAATGCATCCCTATAAAATGATACCAACTCAGGAGCTCATGGAGGACGATTTCGATAGGAGAACGTATTGTTGTGAACAAATGATGGCAATGTTAGATAACAATGTGATCCAATTAGAAGATGTTTTGTTTTCTGATGAGAGCACATTTACACTTCACGGTCATGTTAATCGTCAAAATTGCCGCTATTGGTCTAATGAGAATCCTCATTGGATGAGAGAGGAACATACGCAATATCCTAAAAAAGTTAATGTTTGGGCAGGAATTGTTGGAAATCATATCGTAGGTCCCTTTTTCATTGATGGCAACTTGAATGGGGATAAATATTTAGAACTGCTCCAAAATAATGTCGTGCCAACTTTGACAAACTTATATCCAGATCCAGCAAACCCACAAGTTCCTGCCAATAAAATATGGTTTCAGCAAGATGGAGCACCGCCCCATTACCAAATCAATGTCCGGCAGTACCTGAACCAAATTTTTCCAAATCGGTGGATAGGGAGGCGCGGATCGATAGAATGGCCAGCACGATCTCCTGATCTGTCGCTATTAGACTACTTTTTGTGGGGATATGTCAAAAGTATTGTATACAAAACTAAGCCCCTCAACTTAGATGACTTAAAAAGACGAATCACGCTTGCGATTAGATCAGTCACGCCTGAGATGTTGAGTAATGTTAGAAGACATTTCTATACCAGATTAGCATGTTGCCAAGATGTTCGTGGCGAGCAATTTGAACATTTACTACATTGACATTAATTTTTTTTTGTTTTTTTAAATTATTAAGAAATAATCAGTATTTCTTATTAGAATTTGTGAAATAAAATAATTTTCTATTTTTAATGTTAATTTTTGTAATAAATCTGAAAATACTTAATATTTCCGAAACAGTTGAAGATAGGTATAGGACATTGTACATGAATTATGTCTAGAATTTTCTGAAGAATCCAAAAAATTAATAATATACAGGGGCTTGTATTTAAAATAAGAAAGTTGGTATTGGCCACTGTCACATGACGCACCCTAAATAATTTTTTTTTCTTGAAAAAGATGCGCAGTTAAAAATACAAATCGACGTGTCCAAGCGTTTTTCCCAACACGTCCTCATTTATCCGTTATCGAATTTATTCCATTTGGCTGTTCCACACTGTATATATATATATATATATATATATATATATATATATATATATATATATATATATATATATATATATATATATATATATATATATATATATATATATATATATATATATATATGTATCACACCGATAACTCAAAAAATAATGGGCCGATTTCGATAAAATTTGGCATGTACCTTTCTTTTGTAAATGGCTTGGATAAGTTCGTTAGCCAGGAAAATCGGACGAGGTTTTCCGGGAAAATTTTGAGTTTTCATTCGAAAAAAATTCTGAACGCAAAAAGTAATAAGCCGATTTTAATAAAATTTGGCATGTACCTTTCTTTTGTAAATGGCTTTGACAAGTTTGTTAGTCAAGAAAATCGGACGAGGTTTTCCGGGAAAATTTTGAGTTTCCATTCGAAAAAAAATTTTATCTCAAAGAATAATAGGCCGATTTTGATAAAATTTGGCATGTACCTTCCTTTTGTAAATGACTTTGACAAGTTCGTTAATCAAAAAAATCGGACGAGGTTTTCCGGGAAAATTTTGAGTTTTAATTTGAAAAAAAATTTTATCTTAAAAAATAAGACATATATGATAACCAAATTTGGTAGGTAGGTTTACGATATAAAAAGTAAACTATACACCAAAATTTAGATTTCTATGTTACAAGAAAAAAAAGTTATAATAAAATATTTTGTGCCAGATCATTTCTATGAAAATTCACTACCATAACGCACTTTCTGCGTCCAGGCTTTTTAAACTATGACGAGGCCATGTTAACAGACGACCCCGGTCAAAAAAAGTTGTTTACTAAACATGGAGTTACATACACCGAACGAATTTGTAATTCTTCAAAAAGCAGCATATTTCTTATGATTTGTAAAGATGCAGCTGGTGTGTTGCTGCCTCCTTACGTGGTCTACAAATCCAAGCATTTGTGGGACACCTGGACTGAGAATGGTCCACCTAGCACCCGTTACGGGAATGTGTGCCCATTCGTTCATAATCCCTCCTTAGAGTAATTTACAATCTTAATTAATGCAAAGAAAGCCAGCTAATTGTTATTGAATTAAAATTTTAGAATTCATCGTCAAAATTGTAGAATTTTATGCTAAGGTTTTTGTAATTTGCTGCTTAGTTTTTTTTAATGTTAACTCAGGTGGTCAAGGACGATAATGCAATCAATTGATAAATTAAGAAGGTTAATTAAAAATGATACTTACCCTTTTTGAGGAATAATTCTGACTAGAAACTCATATTCTTCAGACCTCCAGTGGAAAATTTAGTGTGGCAGCTAACGGTAGTTATTAATTTAGATATCTAGGCAACCATAAAATTCTGGAATTGATTTAGCTGATACTTATGACAATCTCTCACAATTAGTTGAGTAACACACATGGTTAGATTTTCACCAAAAAACTTTATTTAGTCTGACTATAGTTTCTTTATTACAATAGCTTCATCAGAGAATACTGGATAAAATTGAGATGCAACAGTAACTTATATACATAGCACATTCAAAAGCTGATCGTTATACGTATTTCTTAAAATAACATTAAGGTTATACAAAGGATAGTGATAATGATATAGACTCAAGTATCACATTATCACTATCATTTGTATAACCTTAATGTTATTTTAAGAAATACGTATAACGATCAGCTTTTGAATGCGCTTGTATATAAGTTTATGTTGCATCTCAATTTTATCCAGTAGCCTCTGATGAAGCTATTGTAATAACGAAACTATAGTCAGACTAAATAAAGTTTTTTAGTGAAAATATAACCATGTGTGTTACTCAAGCAATCGATACAATTTGTATGTTGTTAGAGTCAAACTGTTGTTCAGACGGTTGGTAGAGCAATTTAAATGGTACGACGGCTTAAAAGTCGATCGTAACAAATGATTGGTTTGAATCCCAGAGATTTATAGCCTGGTTTTATACACTTGACGTGTCAAATTTGATCAAGCTTCAGAAGTAGCTAAACAGAACACAATGATCGAGATTCAACCCAATAACTAGGAAAGTAAGGAAGCATTTATACCATAGTAGTCGTCTAAACTACTCCTATCAACGTTTTAAATCCAGTTTTACAAATTAATTAACTGGACACCCTTGCCAAGTCTTTGAGAGCATCTTGGACAGGAAATGTGTCATCGGCTTACATATATAAAAAATACTCCCGCTTTTTGCGAAACCACCACCACAGTACATGAACGGCCAAAAAATAAATGAAACATTGAAGGCTGAGAAAGACACGAGTTGGTTAAAATTTTAATTAGTATCATTATATAGAACATTGTCCAGTCTGTTACTACATTGTTCTCTTGTAATAAACCCAATTTTCAAATTTGCTAAATGATCTAATTCCTGTTTTCTTTGTTGCAGACGTCTCCGTCGAGTACCACCGCGGTCTGCCTCAGGTAACTGTTCCATTGCCTAGCAGAAAAGAACGATGTAGATTTACTCTCAAGCCCATTTCCAACACTGTGGGTGATTTCCTAGAGATGCTCAAAAAGGAAGACAAGGGCATCGACAGGGCGGTCTGCAGGTTAGCGGACGGAACGAGGATAGCGTCTTCCACAAGTGTAGAAAACCTATTAGAAGATGACTTTAAACTTGTTATTAACGATAGTACGTATAATGTTAGTGCCCCGAAACAAGAAAGACTTACTGGTGAAGAAATTAAAAAGTGAGTGCATAAGGTTTGCGTTCAAGCTTTATTCAATAATATCAATAGAATGGATTTCCAGTGTGTTGTGACATAACTAATTTTTGGCTTGCTTAACACACTACTCAAGGCAAAGCAGATTAGTATTTCGGTATTTTATGACATCCACAGAATGTATAGTTTTGAAGAATTATATGCAGATTTGGGATGTAAAATATTACTTGTTATCTTGATTAAAAACTAAACTTTTTTTATCAGTTTAAGACAGTTGGTCTCAATAGTCCTTATCAAACCGTACATGTTGCTGTGTGAAAAAAGAAACTGAATAATAGCCGAAATGAAATATGGTGTGACTAAATTGCATTTCTGAGCATCATATTTATTCCTAAAATATACACGTTATAAAAATATTTAAAATTATTAAGAAGAAAAGAAGTTGTATTTACTATTTTATCAAACTTTTGTTGTTTCGTGTATCACACTTGAAGCAGCATGTCCGTGTCCTAAATGGTTTGGATAAATCTGTTAAAAGAAAATTGGACCAGTTTCTCTGGAAAAATTTTGGATTTTATTTCGGGAAATGTTTAGCTCCTCGGAAATAACAAATTCTCGAAAATAAAATACCCATTTTAATGAAATTTCTATACAGGTGTCCCAGGGTATATGGGCAATCTCTCAGATTCGGAAAGAAATAGCACGGCAAGTTCCTTTTTTTTTCTACGGCCCTCTTCTACGGAGATGCAGGCCCCTAAAGGACGCCACCGAAAATCGTTTCTTTTTTAAATAAGTTTTAAAATACTTTTACCCAGTTCCACAAAGTCCGATTAAACATTTAACGGACGGTTAGTTGATCAGGGCTTCAGACGACCAGTCACAGACGATGATTTGGGTTTTTGCCATGACAACCAAAGCTGTGATTGGTTGTAATAAGCCTTAATTAACTAAGCGGTCGTTAGGTATTTAATCGAACTTTGTGAAACTGGGCATAAGTGTAATTTAATTATTTTTTTAATACGATGAACATTAGATAAGACTCCTTTAAAAGGACCCATGAAAACAATATGGCTTATTTGGTTTACCAGTGATGGACTAGCTTTAGCACAGTAATCTCAATTTTTTACACCTTTTACGAAAACGGAACAAAAATAATATTTTTAGTTATCTTGAAACTTATCCTTAAAAAAAATTACTCTTTGTTGATAGTGATAAAAGGAACTGTTCTCGAGAAAGAATTATTTTTGTTTAACATGTTTTTATTACATTCGTTAAGATAACTGAAGCATTCATTCTGTGCCTGTCTAAATAAAAAGTCTGGAAGCAGCAAGTGCGTTATGGTAGTGGATTTTCATTAAAATGTTTTTAATAGCAAACATGTGATTTTTTAAAGAAAGCAGAATAAACTATATAGTAAAAACTATGTACCCTGTTTCATCAAAATAACTTTATTATTTGAAAATGTACAAAAATTTCGGAAAGTAAACTTAAAGTGTTCCCGGAAAAACTCGTTTCTTGGTCAACCTTATAGGTTAATAGCAAATTGAGCTATTCAAATATGAAGCATTTGATGAAAATTCGCTACCATAACGCACTTGCTGCGTCCAGAATTTCTTTTCTTACAAACATGCATTATAATTCGATGGAAAATGCAAAAATGCAATAACATAATGCGTGTTGGATTTAAAAAAAAATTGTATCATCAACGACTTATGGGCCATCCTGCGACTGTATGAATATTTTTTTAATATGTAGCTCAAGACACCCTATAATTAATAAATACAATATTTTTTCATATCTTGTATAATAACGGATATATTGAGCTTTATTGATTTTTTGCGAAAATTCGACAAAAATTATATACCATTAAACGATAAACTCTATAGCTAAGGCTACTGCCAAGCATCAGAGAAAAGGTCTATTTGAAATGAATTTTCTGGAAACATTTTAGTAAAATGAAGGACAATGACGGTTGAAACGAAGACTTCTGGGTTTGTAAAACATTCTTCTTGAGACATTTTATTTCCATAGCCCGTATTAGATTTAAGTTCTTTGCCTAAATGTTTCCAATTTTGACGTTTTAAATCGCAACTTTGACGTTTTGAGGAAAGCCCTAATTTATTTTTCTTTAAATGCCGATAACTTTTTTCTCTTTTGACCTACAGAGCTAAATTTTGGTACGTAACTTACCTATAAGGATATAAAACCGCGCACCAAATTTAGTTGCCCCTACTTTGTTAATTCCGGAGATATAAATTTTTTTCGAAAGAAAACACAAAATTTTTCCGGAAAACCTGGGCCGATTTTCCTGGCTAACGAACTTATCCAAGCCACTTGCATATATATATATATATATATATATATATATATATATATATATATATATATATATATATATATATATATATATATATATATATGTATATATATATATATATATATATATATATATATATATATATATATATATATATATATATATATGAACTGGGTTGGATGTGCTAGAGAGGAGGTCATTGATGTGGAGAAGAAACAAAGTAGGGGCTAAAGTTGAACCTTGAGGAACTCCTGCATTAATTGGATACAGTTTAGAGGAATGGCCATCCACGACAGAAATGCTCCAGTTGGAGAGGAAATTTGCTGTCCAGGTACAGAGTTTTGGTGGTAGGCCATAGGGCGGAAGTTTATTAAGCAGCGCTGCATGTCAGACCTGGTCGAATGCTTTGGATATGTCTAGAGCGACAATCTTGGATTCACCGTGTAGTTCCATAGACTTGTTCTAAGAATGGGTGACAAAGGAAAGGAGGTCGACAGTTGATCTGCGCTGACGGAATCCATACTGCCTGTCGTGAATTAGACTGTGTTTTTCAAGAAATAATATGGTATGTGCTGCTGATGAAACGTGGTAAGGAAATTTATCTAAATAACTAACGGCAGTAAATCACAACAATAATTTTCATTAATTGCTTAAAACACAAACTGTGAGCTAATGTTAGTTTGTCAATGTTGACAATAAATCAGTTGTTATGAATTGAACTTCAAAATGAGCCCTATATAGAAAGATTCTTAAATATATTAATATATTGGTGCCTGGCCAGATAGGTTGACTTGTTTTTCGTAATTGCATGCCATGCGTCAAAAATTAATCGGAGCCTAATGTCCCTTGTTTTATATCTACTATTTGTCGTTTAAATTTGAAAGAATAAAAAAATAAAAAGATTTTAATCAGAGAAAAAACTATATATATATATATATATATATATATATATATATATATATATATATATATATATATATATATATATATATATACAGGGTGTCGAAGTTATTATTTGTTGAAACTCCTTTCCAAATATCTATCTTAGTAATAACATCATTTGCATGAAATTTGGTACTATTTCAGGATGAGCAAGCAATGTTTGATTATGGTTTTGATGTACCTTGCAGAGGGCGCCACCAGCAGCCCTTTGTTCACATTTAAAGCTCAAAAACTTTTTCTGTCACCGTATATCAAATTTCTTATCAGAAATGTTTATTAGCTTCCGAAAAGGTATACTTTGTAGATTTTGATTTGAGGGGCTGTTTCTGTGATAATCGAATTTAAGTGTTTCATTTCTTTCTAAAATTCACCACAGGAACGACTACACATTATTAAGTATTGTCATTACTTTCAAAATAGTACTGTCAAACAATTAAGTCTGACAAGTTGTCACTGTAGTTTTAAAAGTTGTCATTTCTTTCGCCAATTTCTCGCTATTGCCAAGGAAATGGTCGGGAACCCGTCAGATAATATCAAGAAGGATTTCCAAATAGACACGTTCCAAACCATCAATCATTTGCCGCTGTTGAAAGGCGTCTACGAGAAAGCAGTACGTTTATTCCTGCTAAGTTTGATTATGGGCGTATTCAAGCTGTTCGAGGAAGAAATTTTAGAACGAATTGAAGGAGATCTGAGTTTAAGTACCAGACAAATTGGTTTAGAACTTGGAGTTTCTAAAAATTTACATTACAGTGCTAAAGCTAGTCCGTCTCTGGCAAACCAAATAAACCAAATTGTCTTTAGGGGTCCTTTTAAAGGAGCCTTATCTATTGTCCATCGTACTGAAAAAATTTAATTACACAAAATATTTTCAAACTTATTTAAAAAAATCGATTTTCTAGGGCGTTCTTTAGGGGTCTGCATTACCGTACGAGAGGGACGTAGAACAAAAAAATTGTAGGATTTGTGCTTTTTGTGTGTTCTATCCTAATCTGAGAGATCGCCCACATATTCTAGGACACTCTGTATATAAGAATAAAGGGCTTGAGACACTATGTAAATAGAATGCCCTCAGTATTTCTCTTTAGATTATTAAAAACTCTCAATTTTGTCTTTGAGTTAAATAAAAAGCGTTGCGTATTCAGTTCAACTTGTTTTGCCGTTTTTTAGTACATTTTCTTTAAAAAAAATTACTAATGAGGAGATCCTGGCTTTTGAATTTTGAAAAAATTTCTTCAAATGAGCTCCAATTAGGCCCCCTAGAACACATATCCGGGGTCAGTTTCGATTTTATATGTTATATATATATATATATATATATATATATATATATATATATATATATATATATATATATATATATATATATATATATATATATATATATATATATATATGTATCACACCGATAACTCAAAAAATAATAAGCCGATTTTGGCAAAATTTGGTGAATACCTTCCTTTTGTAAGTGGCTTGGATAAGTTCGTTAGCCAGGAAAATCGGCCGAGGTTTTCCCGGAAAATTTTGTGTTTTCTTTAGAAAAAAAATCATATCTCCAGAAATAACAAAGTAAGGGTAACCAAATTTGGTATATCGTCTTATATAGCTCTAGGTAAATTACCTATACAACGCTGTAGGTCAAAAGACAAAAAAGTTATGAGCATTTAAAGAAAAATAGATTGGGATTTTCCACAAAACGTTAAAGTGACAATTTAAAACGTCAAAATTCGCAACATTTAGGCAAAGAACTTGAACCTAATAGGGCGATGGAAAGAAAATGTCTCAAGAAGAATGTTTTACAAACCCTGAAGTCTTAATTTCAACCGTCATTGTCCTTCATTTTATTAAAATGTTTCCAGAAAGTTCATTTCAAATAGACCCTTTCTCTGATGCTTGGCAGTAGTATTAGCTATAGAGTTTATTGTTTAATGGTATATGACTTTTGTCGAATTTTCGTAAAAAATCAATAAAGCTCAGTATATCCGTTATTCTACAAGATATAAAAAAAATTGTATACATTAATTATAGGGTGTCTTGAGCTACATCTTAAAAAAATATTTCTACAATCACAGGATGGCCCATAAGTCGTTGGTGATACAAATAAATTTTTTTTAGTCGAAAACGCCTTATGTTTTTGCATTTTCCATCGAAATATAATGCATGCTTGTAAGTAAAGAAATTCTGGACGCAGCAAGTGCGTTATGGTAGCGAATTTTGATTAAATGCTTCATATTTGAAAAGCTCAATTTGCTATTAACCTATAAGGTTGACCAAAAAACGGATTTTTTCGGTTACACTAAGTTTACTTTCGGGAATTTTTGTACGTTTTCAAACAATAAAGTTATTTTGATGAAACATGGCACATTGTTTTATATGTTATACTGGTAATCAAATTTAATGCTTGCTTTCTGAAAAAAAAACACATATTTGCTATTAAAAACATTTTAATGAAAATTCACTACCATAACGCACTTGCTGCGTCCCGAAATTTTTTTAAACTTCGACCATTAGCAGGCGCTGAATATTATTTTTTCAGCATTTGCAAAACATTGTCAAAAAAAGCCTTTTAACATCTTTTGACGCGAATACGTCTATAAAACCGATGCGGCCTGGAAGGCAATGGCACTCAACTGAGAGACAGTTTTTGCCTAAGTAATTTCAAAACTTTGTTAACTCAGCTAAAAATAGACATAGCGCCATCATCTTGGTCTCCTTTTAAAGTAAAAATGAAATATGGAAGTGTGTGGTAGTAGCACTCAGGCATGCCTGGCGGTCTAACCTCGCGAACTGCGCACGCACAGTTAAATCCATGATTTTTTACTTTCTCGATTCGACACGTGTCCATAAACGGGACCATATCTCAAAGACTAATTATCTGATCCAAGCTAACCAAGTGTCGGAATAAAAGCGTCGTCTTACAATTCATCTGGGCTCCTGTGTTGAAGTGTATCTCCATAAATACAAGCTGTAATTTGAACAATTTTGTAAATGTCCAGACATTACAAAAATGTCACAATTTATTAGAGGAAATTATATCCAGAATTGTGTGTGTGTGTGTGTGTGTTCAAAGGGAATGAGACCAAAAATCCCGGTCCCGGATCCAAAAACAACGCGCAGTACTTCCGTGAATCTGTCAATCTCAGATGTTTTTTTTTTGAAAATAACTGCTTTGAAGAAACATTTTTTGAAAATATTTGTATTAAAAATTATTCGCTTGATGGAACATTGTTTAACCGAAATTCGTCGAAAAGAAGGTTTTTATTGATTCTCGATTTTATTTTCTGTTTTAATTACAGGTTAGGTATATAATTTGAATTTTATGTATTCTTTCAGCAAAATTTTGTGTAAAAAATATTTAGCCAAATTTGATGCCTGCTTTCATTAAAAAATACATATTTGCCATTAAAAACATTTTTATGAAAATTCACTACCATAACGAACTTGCTGCGTCCAGACTCTTTTTAGACTCTCTAACTTTTTAAATTATTAGCTAGCTCATATTTTAGAATTTTATGTCAATAAGTTAGCTCTTATTTTGCGTGATAGGTCAAGTTTTTATTCCATTATCATAATACAGTAGGTACCTACTACCACACACCCACTAATCACATTTATGACTTTATCAATACCCACATATAATAAAATCGTAAATTTCTACAGCGAATAAAGTTATTTTGATAAAAATTTGCAGATAACTAAATGTGCGATTCCGAAGTCATCGTTTCTATATATTTTTTTAATTAGTTTTTTCAATGCGGAATGCGCAAAAAAAACTTTATTTTTTTCAATTTTGCGGGATGCAGTGCAAACTGTATGTAACAGTAAACGAATCGTCAAGGAACAAAGCCTTCAGCAAAAGCAAGTCACTAATATAGAGTAGTAAAGTAAACATTGAAAAGATAGTAGATATATAAGTTTATTGATTTTAACGAAACCCATCGTACCAACAGACCTCCATTTTTGTGACTAAAGGACCTGTTTCCAAGCAACTCTCTCACACACGCAGCCACAACAGACCTCCGTGCACTGTTCCAATATTTCTGAGGCGTATTGGTATGTAAAATACTCGAAGGAAAAGCCTACTGGGCCATCGTACGAAATGTATACGTGTATTAAACGGTGACGCCACCTGTTAGAGGTACCGTGAACTGGTTTGTGTAACTGTATATGTATACCTTGCCAACAGTTGCTAACAACAAAAAATAACACATGGTGTTACAATAACCACCACCAACTTGTTGAGATAAATCATGCAAAATATTTAATATTGAGGCAGGAAACTAAAAATATAATTCTAAAGAAATTGCTTAATTTTACTAATACAAACTAAGAGTACTTTTCTAAATTTTCTTTAAACAACTCGATAAGCCTGCTACACATTATGGATAGTTTGAGATACCCCAACACTTTAAATTTTCAACCTATTTTGTTACTACCTCTTTCAGTAAAAAATTCGAATTAAAAAACTCTCTTCTCCGTAATTAACTTCACAACGAAAGAGATTCTTTACGTGTTTCATAGTAATTTTTTAGATGCAGTTTTTGTTCAGTTCAAGATACAAGAATAAAACCATTTCTACGGTACATTTATCATGGTTCGTAACCCTTAATAAATATTTTCTTGATACAATAGTCATGATTGACATAATGGTATAAATGTTTTACCCTTCATACTGCTTCAAGAATGTAACGTCTCTCATTTTTATTCTTGTATGTGCTCGATAATACAAACTTGTATCTGCTTTGAAAGAATTGAAGCTGGCAAACTAGATTTAGTTTTGTTGTAATCTTTCCGGTCCAAATCTAGCGTTTCGTTGTGTAGAATTGTAGTTTAGGTATTCCTTTTGCAGTATTTGTGTTGCAGCGACAAAACTAACATTACTTGGTATTCAGCCAGGAAGTTCTCCTAATATACAATGCTGTCAACTGAATTTGCGACAATTGGGCTTTAAACAATTTCAAACTGTCGCATGATTTGATGCTTCAAAAGCATCTAAGAAGTATTTTAAGATTGAGAGCATAACAATAAAACCTAGTGTCTGTTTAATTTCAATAAGTCATATTTTCTAAAATTTTCATTGTGCGGTAAATTAAATGAAGATCGGGTTGTTATTTTTTTTTTTGTAAGTAATTTCATTACATAGATAAAAACACAGGCAGCAATTCGATGAAAAATTTGATTTTGTTAAGAAAAATAAGCTAAGAACAAAGGGCAATATTAATGGAATTAAGAGGTAAATTAAAATTATGAGCAGGTCCTTCTTCATGTTGCAGGTAAACACATACATACATATAAATGAAATATTTATATAATTAATATTAATTACTTCTAGCAAATAGAGAGGGGCATTCTGGACACCCTCCACCTTAGCTATCCTCATGAGAGTCCTTCCGGCCATCTGAGCTCGCAGGTTACGTCACAATAACGAAACAAATATATCGGGTAGATAGTGTCACGAGGAGTCTGACCTGAGATGACCTAATCCAAGATGGACTATTTGGATTTATAGATAGGAAGAAGTTACAATTTGAAATGACATCTTGCCTGACCTGTCAAAATGAGCCAATCCGAGTTTTTTATTATGCATAAAATGACGTATGTAAACATGGCGGTTCGGGCATGCGCTCTAAAGACTTTTTTTGTTATTTAAGCTAAAGACAAGTGTGAGCTTTCGTCGTTCTCAGTCCCACGAGTAGAATTTAAATTTGCATACATCTTAAGATGGCGGATCTAGATTTAAAATTAGAAGGATTTAAGTAATATTTGGGTTGACATTTGATTTTGCAGAAAATTACGTTCGCTTTAGCGTGTAAGGGATGAATGGGGGTGATTTGGTGAAAATTGACATTTTTTTGTTGAAACTCGGGTAATATAACGTTTTAGGGTTTATTTATTAGAAAACGTTTTATTTCATCTAACATCTGATATTCTAAAATTGAGTAACAACGTTTCAAAAGTTTATGGGCACAGGAATACAAATATTTTCTTTGTGGCCAAGTCATGGGCCCTAAATTCATGCCATGAGAATGTCTTTAGAAATAGAATACATTTATCACAGCTAGTGGAAGTTATGATTAAATTTGCAGCATTTCTTTCAAGTCACCTTCTCATTTTGTTTTGTGTTAGCGGTGATTCTTTGGTTCCTCGATTGGGACTAAATCCAAACTGACATTTATCCAGGCAACTATCAAATGTGCTTCCTATTCTATTTTCCAGTATGATTAGCAGGATATTCACTACATGGTTCTGTATACTTATTCTTTTTCTTTTTTTTTGCCAAATTTTTTTAAACTCTCACTGATATTGTTTTCTTGCCTGGGTTCTTTAAAAGCTTTCTCAAATGTACCTCCTGGTATGGACGTGCGCAGATCACCTGGGTTTATTTTCCCTATCCCCTTTTATAATCTTCCTCTATCTTCTATCTTGGTGATAGAACTCTTCTAGATATGTTTTTCTAGATGTCTAGATATGTGATAAATGGCTTCCTTTTCTAGTAATAGATTTCCATCGTTGTGTGACTTGATGGGTCATAAAGGACAGTTCAATTCATGTAATATTCAATTTCTTCAGTATATCTTTTTATTAATACTTATTTTGCTTTCCTACATTTCACCTAATGATATTTGTAATTTGTTTATATTTACAGTCAAAGAATAAAAAATTGTACTCGTTAATTCAAGTTAATAAATCAATAGAACTTAACATATGTAATCAACAGTATTTAATAGCTAATCAACAAGACTTTGTGTGTGTGTGAGTGAGAGAGAAATAGAGAGGGGGAGAGAGATATAAAGCGGGAGTTGGCTTGGAAACAGGTCCTTAAGTCACAAAAAAAATTATACATATTTGTGTGACTTGATGGGTCATAAAGGACAATTCAATTCATGTAATATTCAATTTCTTCAGTATATCTTTTTATTAATACTTATTTTGCTTTCCTACATTTCACCTAATGATATTTGTAATTTGTTTATATTTACAATTAAAGAATAAAAAATTGTACTCGTTAATTCAAGTTAATAAATCAATAGAACTTAACATATGTAATCAACAGTATTTAATAGCTAATCAACAAGACTTTGTGTGTGTGTGTGAGTGAGAGAGAAATAGAGAGGGGGAGAGAGATATAAAGCGGGAGTTGGCTTGGAAACAGGTCCTTAAGTCACAAAAAAAATTATACATATATACATGCATAAACTTATAAAATGTTAATTAGTTTTTACCTCCTTAAATACTGTTCACCTGTTTCAAAAATTCAACCAGAACGTTAAACAAAACGTTAAGCTATGGAATGAATGGTTTTTCATGGCCTACAGGGGGATCATACTTTGTGACACCATTTTTGTGTGCGAATTTACGTTTCAACAACAAAAATTCAATGCTGGGTATATTTGGCACAAAGCTAGATGTGATAGCAGTAATTTACTTAAAATTTACACCCAGAGAGTTCCGCTGTTTGGTATCTATAGTCACAAGTAAGTCTAACAAAATACTATTTGGTACGCAGCCAGCCGCAGAGAACCGGGAGATACAATAAATTCGCGTATCTCACTAACTAACGACTTTAATGGAATATCTGCAATCTTATATACGCTTCAGTGACATCATAATGCATGTTAAAGTATGGAATTTGGCACAAGATTTAATAAAGCTTTACTAAGGTAAAATCCTGGATGGAGAGAAAAGCAGAATCCTAGTTAATAGATTCCGTATAAAAAGACCAACTTCTTGTGTTGGGCAGTAATAGATAAGGCGTGATATATGATCAAGAACAACGTCGGTTCTTAATTACTGTCTCTAAGAGCGTTTTTTTAATCTAAGAGACATTCTCGTAGAATTGGGGGAAGATTTAAAAATCGGGACGCAGCAAGTGGGTTATAGTGCCGAATTTTATTAGGTTTTGTGATACATTTGTCTTAAATTTAGTCTGTGGCTCATGGATAATCTTCCAATGCTGTCCCCTTCTCTGCACACATACACATGTCAAATTTAAGTAGCTGATTTTTATAAACAATCACTCCATAATATTTGATGTATTTTCTGTCAATTGAGTATGAAAAGTCATCGAATGCGTGTGACATTCTGTTGCTCAGAAACACTACTCACTAGGACTAAATTATTTAATATATCCATCTTTGTTTATTTTATTTAACTTTATACCGTACAGTAATGGCCTTTTCTAAGAACAAGGAATATAATTAGCAGCATTTTCCAAATTCTGTTGCATTCATTTTCAGAAAAATTTGAATTACAATTGAATTAAACGCGAACAAAAAAGGTATATATCTGAAATTTGGGTTATGTTCGTAAGTGCTCATGATCTTCATTTTGAAAATATTTTTGACACTGCGGCGTTGCCACGTCCGTCCCTACCATATTTATTTCTTTAAAGATAACATCCTGTATATTGTGATATTTTCAGATTCCTCGGAACATTTTAAAAGTTTTTTTGTGTGATGTATCTTTCATTGATGTCAAGCCGTTAAGGAGATGACAATTATTCTTTCTGCAACAAGCAGTGGTGAAGTTCTAAGTTTTTGGTTGCTGTTTGTTAATAGGTTCATATAGCATAATATGTCATGCAAATTCAATTATTGCATGCAAGTGTCTAAAAAAATGGCCTTTTGGTAGAATATATAAGAACGATTTTCAAGTGGAACACCCTATATTTTATAACGAAAGTAGCAAGATCGATTCTATCTGAAAGTACCATGTGATGCTATACCTAATCTTAACGGTTTTTGACTTATAAGCAGGAAAGCAAAATATTGCACGTAATGGAAACATATTTAGGATTATTATTATGCCATGTTTCCAAGCAGTTGGGACCGGTTGTCAAAATGTAGCTATCTGTTTGCAACTTTGTTGTCGTACTGATTGTGCGTGATCTGTTATCTGGAAATGGCAAGTTCTAATACAAATTAGCAAATTTTAAACTTGTTTTCATGCATGGCCAGTGTAATAAGGTTATTTATAGAACATGCAGAAACTTCCACGAACGGTATCCAAAGGTAGTTCCAATGAATGAGAAGAAATTAAAGGGGTTAAAAGATAATTTCATGAACAACTGTCACGTGAAGAAGCCAAGACTCCAAATGAAACCTGTAACAGGTAACGAGGACAATCAAATAATTGTCCTGGCATATTTTTCTGCAAATCCGCATGCATTACTCCATTCTGCTGAAAAAATTATATATATAATTATAATTTATAGAAAGAATTATGCAAAACCCTGGAATGCATAATTATAAATTTGTGCCACTCCAAGCCATCGAGTCATAATACAGGCAATAGAGAATTTGTTTCTGCATTAAACTACAGGAGTTACTTTTTTGTATACATAGGTTCAGAATGACGTACTGAATGTAAAAACACAAAATCCTTACAAATTAGGAGGGCGGAAGTGCCGCCATTTTGAGAAAAACCGTTTCGGCCTATATCTCCGTAACCGTGCACTTTAGGCCAAAAATTCTAATGACCTTTACTGTAGATAATTGCATTTCCCATTTTTGTTGAACAATTTTTTTCTATCACTCACCGTTTACAACTTATACGACTATTAGCATTCATTTATTGACTTTTTTACCTATATCTTTGTTAATAATTGTTTAAAAAATAAAATGCTTATAACTTAACTTTTCAATCGACAAATTTTCTAGAACTTTTATTTAAAAATTTTTTTCTTAAATCATTTTAGTGAATTTTCTTTAAAAAAAATTCACTAATGAGGAGACCCCGACTTTTGAATTAAAAAAAAAGTGATTCAAATGTGCACTAATTATGCCCCCTAGAACACATATCCGGGGTCAGTTTCAATTTTTATATGTTTATATATATATATATATATATATATATATATATATATATATATATATATATATATATATATATATATATATATATATATAGGTTGTAACGGTATAATTTGGATAGCTAAACATCTAAGCTAATTAGGACGTAATTGGGGTTCCTCCCCTGCGTTGTAAAAAGAATTATTGGCGACAACTGCGGTTAATTCTTCTGGATATCCCTCGTATAATGTATCGAATTTAGATCTTTCGTAAATTATTTATATTTGTATTACCCCTGGTATA
The DNA here is from genome assembly GCA_964006375.1 of Tillus elongatus. Lineage (NCBI taxonomy): Eukaryota > Metazoa > Arthropoda > Insecta > Coleoptera > Cleridae > Tillus > Tillus elongatus. The sequence continues at coordinate 149,457,036 of OZ023265.1, forward strand.
TCGGGCCAGCTTACACGCTTGCGTGACGTGGCCGTAGTTCGGAAAGGGTCCGCATGTGGAAGAGGATAGATGGCTGGAGACGTATGTGATGCGAGAGAGAGCGAAGGATGTAGCAGCACCTGTGTTTTCGAGTCGGAGATATGAATGTGCTGGAAGTTTCGAGAGAGAGTTGGTTGGTAATTTGTGGAGTTAACACGTGGTTCCGTCTGAGGAGCAAGTTTTGGATATTAAGTATCCTCCCTTGTGGGTTTTGTTGCTCTCAGAATTTAATCTGCAGTCTTTCTGGTGATGTCGTAATGTACGGATTTAGTGCCGAAGGCTGTGGAGAGACCCGTTTAGGGGATTTAAGGACCACATTTATCGTATCCCGTTGTGGAATTTCGTTTCCCTCTCTGGAGGTAAGAAATCATTCTCTCTCTTAACTGTAACACCTTTAGCATCCCGTTACTTGTTGTTTTTAGGGTCCTTGTATCGGCTGGAGTATTTCACGTACCGGATAGATTTCCTTGTACCGGCTAGCGTCTCCTTGTACCGGAGGAAGTATACCTTGTACCGGCTAGGAGGAATTTCAAGTACCGACTGGATTTTTCTTGTACCGGAGATATTATTCTCGTACCGACGAAGTCTTTATGTAGGGCGATTAGTGTGCCGAATAGCCTTGTGGTAGGCAGCATTATGGTAGTGGGCGATATCTTTGGTAAATTCACGTACCGTAAATTTGGAGTGGACAAGTCTCACATGGATGAGCGAATTTTGAGGTACCGAACAAAGTATATGGCTACTGAATTAAATGGAGGAATGAATTAAGATCTCAGTAAGAAGGTCTTCCCTATCGTCGTCGCATTGCCGTACCGTTTTTGCATTATTCCCGTGGTTGCATTATCCCTGTGGTTGCAGTCCCGTATTCCTAGAGGCCTTGGTTGGTTTGGAATTTGATGATAATTAGATGGCCTAGAAGCCCAGGAATGTCAAGTAAGAATTTTCCGTTTTGTGATAACGTATAAAGTGATAAGAGACATTCTTGATAAGGTACATTTTTGATATTCATGTGTGTTAAATTTATTAAAATCAAATCGAATGTATTTTATTTTAACGTCACTAAATATGGTACAGATTTTTATAAGACCATTATTAATATAATTGCTTCACTTTTGAGAGTACCATTAGTTATCATTTACTGTTAGCATTAGACCAGCTTTTTGATTATTGTTTGGGACTTGATCTTCAATCAAGCCACTTACCGTACTTATCATGTAATTAAGTAATAATTGGGGAAAATAATTTGTGAGCTTTGCGTGCACGAAAAGTGGAATTTTCCGTAGAACAACTATATTTGTAGTACCTTCATAAATATCCATTTAAGATCTTGTTATTTGGTAGTAAGCCATTTCTGTGATATTAAAGAGACTTATTTATTTTTATTTATTACTTTAGATCAGAATTTTAAAACAACGTTTACTAGATTTCTGTATGCCAAGGAAGCTTAATAAAAGCCCATATTTTATCATATTTTAGGTGTTTTGGTTTTGTGTGTTTGTGTTTTCTTTTTCAGGACTGTTGATAGATTGGATCAGTACCGTTATCTTTATTTGTGGGTCTATGAGACCATACCGTTCCGAAATTTAGTTTGTGTTATCGTAATTACATCTCCCTTATAGCTTCCTGTGCTCGATTGTGGTTGGCTATAGTTGCCAGTGTGATCCAAGAATTCTTGGTTGTGTTGGATCTGGGCAAGGAAGCATATTTTGTGAACATCTTGTTAGAATATCCGGGAGTAGAGGTTAAACAATCAAGTGGCGCCCCTAATTAAGATCTTATTTTAACCCACGCCCATCTCCACTGTATAAAAGCTGGCGGCCCTCTAACTTCCCGGTAACTTAGCTTATGCCAATGACAAATTTGATTTGTTGATAGGTTAGTAATTATTTGAGCATTTGTCATCTGGTATAAAAGGAAGCGCGGCGGGGTCATATAAATTTTGGCCCATGCCCACTTTGGCGGCGTTATAAGGTATCACACCGATAACTCAAAAGATAACGGGCCGATATTGATTAAATTTGGTGAATACCTTCCTTTTTCAAGTGGCTTGGATAAGTTTGTTAGCCAGGAAAATCGGCCTAGGTTTTCCCGAAAAATTTCCTGTTATCTTTCGAAAAAAAATCATATATCCGGAAATAAAGTAAGGGCAATCAAATTTGGTACGCCGGTTTATATCACAATAGGTAAATTACCTACAAACATTTAGTTTTGTAGGTTAAAAGATAAAAATGTTATAGGCATTTAAAGAAAAATAAATTGGGGTTTTCCCCAAAACGTCAAAGTCGCGATTTAAAACGTCAAAATTGCCAACATTTAGACAAAGAACCTGAAACTAATATAAGCTATGGAAAGAAAATGTCTCAAGAAAAATGTTTTACAAAGCCTGAAGTCTTAGCTTCAACCGTCATTTTCCTTCATTTTACTATAATATTTCCAGAAAAATTTGTCGATTGAAAAGTGCAACATTTAACGCGTTATAACTTTGAAAATATTGATTTGAGAAAAAAGTTTTCAGTAAAAATTGTAGGAAATTTGACGATTGAAAAGTTAAGTTGTAAACATTTTATTTCTTAAACAATTATTAACCAACATATAGGTAAATAGGTCGATAAATGAATGCTATAGTCGTATAAGTTGTAAACGGTGAGTGATACAAAAAAATAATTAAATAACAAAAAAGATGAGAAATGCAATTATCTACAATAAAGGTCATTACCATTTTTGGCCTTAAGTGCACGGTTACGGAGATATAGGCCGAAACGGTTTTTTAAAATGGCGGCACTTCCGCCCTCCTAATTTGTAAGGATTTTATGTTTTTACATTCAGTACGTCATTCTTAACCTATCTATAAAAAAAATAACGCCTGTAGTTGAATGCATCATGGACAAGAGTAACGGGCTCCTGTATTGCCTGTACTATCAAATGATCGTCCAAAACGTGTGGAGTTCTTTGAGATCCAAATTTTCTGAAGAAAATTATTTGGACCGACGAAAGCAACTTTACCAGGGAATGCATTTTTAGTCGAACGAATTCACATTACTGGGCCAGCGAAAATCCCCACTTCGTGAGAGAGACGGAGTTTCAACACAAATTTGACTTCAACTTCTTCTGCTTACTAATGAACGACCAAATAAGATTCTGCTTTTGCGAAGAGAATTTAAATTCAGGAAAATATCTTGAAATATTACAGACCACAGTATCTAGACGATCTAAATCTGGCAACTCTGCGAGATTGTTGGTATTAGCTAGATGGTTCACCAGCCTACAAGTTATAAACGAACTTTCGCACATCTTTAAAGATCGTTGCTTTCGTCAATCAGGTCCTTGGGCTTGGCCACCCCAGATCTCAGCCCACTTGATTTTTATCTTTGGGTTGGGATGAAGCAAATTGTTTTCCTTACGCCCATTAATACCAAGGTAGAGCTTCAGAGTAGAGAGACATGCGCATTCCTGTCTCCAGTCGCATGTGAGATAGAATCCGCAACAACACATCATGCTCTGACACAAGTCCTATAATGAGTTAAAGGAGGACGCTTTAAGCAATTTAGTTATTGATCTTCACTTCAATGTTTATTTTATTTTTGTTATTTCATTTGCGAATGTAGGGAACTGTTAATTGTGTGACTTTTTTAGTAATATATAAAAAACAGATTTTTTCAGCATTATTTGATCAGATGATAGGTTGTTGAGGAATTAAAAATTGGTATTATTCCGGGGAGTTTAAAAATTTCACTTACAACATTTTGATTTTTTGTGCTGAGAATAGGTATAACATTACATGGTATTTTTAGATAGAAAATCAATGCTCTTGCTATTCTCATTATAAAATGCAGGGTGTTCCATTTGAAAATCCCATTTTTTTTCCTCCCTCAGGGCTCGTCCGCGGCCTCGCCACCCCGATAGCACTGCAACCTTTGGTTTATTGTGCATGCCCTTAGTCTTTTTACTCCACCCATTCCAAAATCACTGTGCCTTGAACTAGTCTGCACAGCGATTGGTAGGGTGAAGTTTTATAATGCTCTGTCTCCGGTCTAGACTGACCGTAGATCAGTTGTCTTTTGCGGTCCAGAGCTCTACACTCGCACAAGACGTGCTGGGCTGATTCCACCCCCTCGCCGTAGAGTCTGCATGCGAGGTCCCCCTCGACCCGCCCCATTTTATGCAGGTGTTTCTTGACGACTATGTGCCCCGTCAAGAGACCTATTATGTTTCTAAGCTGTCCTCTGCTAAGATTTAGCAGCTCCACAGCTGACTTTGAACTGGATTCGCCAATTATTGACTTCTCATGTCTGAGCCCTGGACAGCCTACCCAGTACACCTTGTGTTGGTTTCTGTCCCAGGACTTAATGGCTCCCCTGGCAGTGCTCTTTGTCACGCCCAGAGACCGTTCTTGTTCCATAAATGGTTCTGCTGACCCTCTCTTCGCGAGCTTCTTCATTGCCTTTGGCCCCCGAGTGACCCGGCACCTAGATTAGGGTGACCTCATTTTGCCCAGCCAGGTCGCTCGTCTCGTCTCGACACTCACTTACCAGCCAGGAATTTACCCGTGGGCCACTTAGGGCCTTAAGGGCTGCCTGGCTGTCTTTGGCTATGAGGATCCGCTTGTTGGTGTAGCCCCTCCTCTTGTTCTCCCGCACACAGTTCGGGATGGCGCACATTTCGGCCTGAAAGACCGCTGCATGGATTCCGAGTGAAATACTATGACTTACCCGGTCCTTTCGAATAAACACCTGCTCCCGTCCCACGCTCCCCGCCGGATCTGTCCGTGAACGAGACGAGTGCGTCCCGTGGTTTGCCTGGTATCTCCTCCCGCCATGCCTCCCGGTCGGAGAAAATTCCACATTACTTTCCCTTCTATGTTCTACCAAACGCATGTAGCATGACCCTGTATGGCTGTATGAAATAATTGGATTTGCATGACATCATGATATATCAACCTATTGACTAACAGCAACCAAAAACCCAGACCTCCATCCAAGAGAGTCAGATACTGTGGTCCGTAATATTTCGAGATATTTTCTTAAATTTAAATTCTCTTCGTAAAAGCAGAATCCTATTTGGTCGTTCATTATTAAGCAGAAGACGTTGAAGTCAAATTTGTGCTGAAACTCCGTTTCTCTCACGAAGTGGGGATTTTCCGCGCCCAGTAATGTGAATTCCTCCGATTAAAAATGCCTTCCCTGGTAAATTTGCTTTCGTTGGTCTAAATATATATTTTTTTCAGAAAATTTGGATCTTCTTGCATACGAATCACGATCTCAATGAAATCCACACGTTTTGGATGATCATTTGACTCGATGGCTTGGAGTGACACAAATTTATATTTATGCATTCCATGGTTTTGCATAATTATTTCTATAGATTAGTCTTTTTTCAGCAGAATGGGGTGATGCATGCGGAGACTTTCAGAAAAATATGCCAGGACAATTATTTGATTGTCCTCGTTACCTGTTACAGGTTTCATTTGGAGTCTTGGCTTCTTCACGTGACCGTTATTCATGAAATTATCTTTTAACCCCTTGAGTTTCTTCTTATTCATTGGAACTACCTTTGGATACGGTTTGTGGAAGTTTCTGCATGTTCTAGAAATAACCTTATTACACTGGCCATGCATGAAAACAAGTTTAAAATTTGATCATTTGTATAAGAACTTGCCATTTCCAGATAACAGATTACGCACAATGAGTATGACAACAGAGTTTGCAAACAGATAGCTACATTTTGACAACCGGTCCCGACTGTTTGGAAACATGGCATATTGATAATAAGATATATGTTTCAATTACATGTCATATTTTGCTTTCTTGCTTATAAGTCTAAAACCGCTAAGATTAGGTATAGCATCACATGGTACTTTCAGATGTAAAATCAGTCTATCTTGCTGTTCTCGTTATAGAAGATAGGGTGTTCCATTTAAAAATCGCTCATTACTTGCCCTTATATATTTTACAAAAAGCCCATTTTTGTAATACACTCGCATGCAATAAGTGGATTTGCATGACATATAAGTAAGAGCAACCAAAAATTCAGACCTCCATCCAAAAGCGTACCCATGGTCTGAATCAGGGCGGGGGGGGGGCGGGGGGGTACAGACCAAAAAACAATGGATTTTTTCTTTTTATATTTTAATAGGTCTTCTTGGATTTGTAGCAAAATTATCAAAAACTTTATTTTCAATTTTCAATTTTCCCGATTTGCTTTACCTAAGTCTCGAGCACACTCATCGCACATAATCCCGTCAACCTTTCCTCTCCTATAGTACTTCTTAACGAGGTCTTTACTCTTCAAAGTGTACTAAAAGATCGTCCTACAGTGGCTGTAGTACATGGGATTGTGATCAAAATCAAAAGTGCCTGTCTTTACCTGGAGTAAAAAAACATTGGTTTTGCTGGAAAGGTCAATGATTTCAATCCTTGAATATTTCTCGGAACAGTCATCTTGAAAGACCCACTCGTTTTCAGTGCCGTGCAGTCACTGTAAATAATCTCTTACATTGTTTTATACATGCTCAAAATCACGGTTTCTGAATTTCTATGCGCCGCCTATGAGTTAAAGGGCGATTACAACTTTTGGGTGATTGACATGAATTTATGTATTTCACCTGACTTGAAAAAAACTGTATATACAGTGCCGCAATAAGGAAATCTGGAATTAATATTAACTGCAGATCTAATAGACTGCGTGCTGATTAATATATTTTCGTGTCTTGTCGGTTTTGTGTAGACTGTAGTTATAAATTTCTATGAGGAGGAAATCCCCTGCCCCTCGGTGGGTACGCCCTTGACTCTGCCTATGCTGGCTGCGAAAAGAATAATTATTTCATTAATTTCATCTAATCATTTCCCAAATAATAATTTTTATGTCCTAACGGCTTGAGATACGTGATACATCACATAAAGAATAAAAAAAAATGTTCCGAGGAATCTGAAAATGTCACAATATACAGGCTTTTTTTACTTGAAAAAACAAAGTTGGTATCTGGTAAGGATGGAATTGCAACGCCGCAGTAACAAAAATATTTTCAAAATGAAGATCATGACCACTTATGAACATAAACCTAATTTTAGATTTTTATCTTTTTTAGTCCACTATATACTTATAATATGCAATACAGTTTATCAGCCAGTATAAATAAATGAATCGGTTAATTCAGAAATTACCCAAGTCGCTTTTTACAACTTTACAGGAGATTAAAAAGAAACGTTTTGTTTCTTTCTGATAATAAATGTGTATAAAATATTAGCATACGAGGAAAATATAAGAATAGATCTATTACGTAGTGCTTATCAGTTACAAGAAATTTTGTTTCGTTTTACAAGAAGTAATTTTCAAAAAAGTGACTTGGTGCATTTCCGAAATAAATGTAATAAAAATGCTAATATTTTTCAGTTTTATTGAAATAACCCTAACATTAAAAGAAACTTAAGAAGTAGCTACTATTTCGAGTTCCTGGCAGGTTTACGTTTGTGATTTTCAATATCTTCACAAAATTTATTGTTGTCATTATCAACCCATCTCAGTAATTTTTTCAGGTTCCCTATTTTTGTTTCCAATAATGGAAGTTTCCCTTCGTGTGCCTTTTGGGTTGTTGGAAGTTCACGTTTTCGTTGTGATGTACCTGTGAGGCTTAGCTTCGAAAATGTGTTCCATGTAAAACCGTTTATATATTCATTAGCCCTGTCGATACCTGGTTGTTCGTGTCAAAAGTGATTAAATTTTGATATTGAAAAACTAACTGTCTCGTTTCTGGGGTGATTTTTGGTCTCAAGGGAGAAACGGTTCACTTTGTAGTGTTTTCGCCACCAGTTCTTAACGTACAGAATGTCATCAGTCTCAAGAGAGAAACAGTCAATGCGTTTTTGGTACTGGATTGTATTATTAACTCGGTATATCGATGTACATTATAGACCATGTGGTGTTTTCTCAATTTTCTTTTGATAGTACCAAACACGTGGTCACAAGGCAAGAATGAATGGCACCTTACTGGAAAAAATTGCTTCACTTTACTACATCGACCAGTTTTCAGATGTCCCATACACATTCGAATTAAGCAATGATTTTTATTTTGTCCCAGGCAGTTGTCAGAGAACAAGCGTTGTGCTTTTACTTCAGCTGAAATATAGTTTCTGATATAATCCAGTTCCTTTCCTGCAATGCCCCCATGATAGATATCGAGAAATGACTCGTTTTTTTTTTAAATTGGGTATGCAGAATACACTGACAGTTAACTGTGTTAAATAAAATAAGTCCCGAACAGGTGTCTCAGGAAGTTGCAAATTTTGCATAAAGTCAAAAGATAGAGAGCTACTAAATCGCCACACTGTTTACATTCTTTTATTGTAGACATCATTCGTACATTATTTTGATATTGAGTTTAGCATCAAGATATTTATTATTCTTTCCAGAATAATGCGATTACTTTATTGGGAAAGATAGAATGTGATTTCTAACCATTTCGCGATCAGTCTCTACATTTACCTTCGGGTTCTGACCCCTCTTATCTTTTGGAGTTTTACCATTCAACAATAGTGTTTTTAATCTCTTGACCCTTGCTTTTGAGATCCCACATATACATGAGAATGATCCCAAACAGACCTTATCTTTTGCCTTTTGTCCTTATGATGTACTTTTTCATGGCATTTCGTTGGGCATCTATCAGCAATACCAGGCATTAAAACCTAACATTAAATAAGTCAACAATAAACCTTACCTACAAGCCTCTCCAGCTGTTTTTGTTTGCACATTACTTCCTTTAAAGTTAACATATTCTTGTCTCTTTATTCTAGCAGTCTTTATTATGTTTTTCTTGTATTTGTGACTATTTATAACACCTTTTTTACGTTTTTCTGGACGCTCTGAGTGCTCCATTTGCATTCAATGCAATAAAGTAACAAACACAGACGAGTATTCAATGGCCGGTCACAACTTGGGACGGAAGAGCAGTTATGATTGCTTGCTTTCAAATCTGAATTCAAAACCAACCAATTAGAATGATTTCCGGGTTGCCTTCCGCAACTAAACTGGTTTTACAGCATTTCGTATTCTTGACAGTGAAATTTTTAGGTTAGGTTGTTTATGTCATTTGTGACCCAAGTCGCTGACTTGGGTGTTTTCTGAAATAAACAATGAATTATTGGATACTAAAAACGGTATATCTGTACACCGTACTTGAATTGTTTCAGCACCAAACGACCCGAAATGGTCAAAACCTTGGATTACCATATCAAACCGAAAAACGTTAAAAAGTGACTTGAGTCGTTTCTGAAATAAGCGATTCAAATATATTCTTTCAAAACTAAAAAGTTTGCATCTCCGCATTAGTGAATTGTTTCTTCGAAAATTAACTAAAAATACATATTTTTTAAAATCGTGCTTTTGCCAATTGGTTAGTGAGAAGATATAGGTAACATGAAAAAAATTGGGTGAAAACCTCTTGTAATGGTTTTAAATTGTGGCTAACTTCAACCATTTTAAATGGTAAATTGTCGTGTCCTGCAATATTACACAAAATAGCAAGAATTTTGCCGTATTTCAGGTGATAAAGCGAGTGTTTGAATGTAGTAAATATCACGTTTTGAATTTAGAATTCTTGTTCGGTAACTGTGGTAAAGTGTCGTGTTCTGAATACATTAGTTGATAGGGAGATTTCACTGCAACTTTGTCGATTGCGGTTTTCATCTGCATTCCAACATCTGGATGAAATAATTGAATCAGCAGATTATTGAAATGTTAATAATTTTGAAATACTGTAACGAATTCTGTTAGAAATGAATCTAGACGTACAAAAAATTCGTTCGTTCGTTTATTTCCAACTTCGTCAATATTTTCTGTATACATGGTGTTCCAGGTTGTACTCAACATACTCTTGTTGGTAATTCGCGACATCGAGCTGATTCTGGAAGCACGAAAAAAATGTCGTTTGGTTCCTCGTGTTCAATACACATTTGTGTTAGAGCTTCGCACGAAACGAGCATTTCTCGGCCTCGTCTCGTACTCGTGTCATGACGAGACGATACCGCGGCATAAGAAACAATTGCTGTGGCGATACCTCTCAGCCAATCTACCATATCGATACTGAGACGAAACCACAAAAATCTCGTCTCTGTCTTGTCGATATGCGTTCGAAATTCTCAATCCTTCCCCTTCCGAAGGGCGGAACGTGCAGACATTAAACTTGCTCAAATACAATGGCAGAACCTCGGTTGATGTTAATGTTACAGTTTGTACTGAAAAAGTGAAAGCAGTACCCTGGGATCGAACCCAGTACCCTTCGGTTAAGAGGCACACGTTCTTACCCCTGAACCACCGAGGTTCTTTTATTAAATTATATAAAACCTGCTTTATTGCTGTTATTGTTAATTAGTTATTTGATTATTATGATTATTATTGTTATTAGTTGATTTTGTTTTTATCTTAAATATTGACATGCATCACATAAACAAAGGCTCGTTAAATCAGTTATGGTTCCTTAGATCGTACCCAGATTTACTTGGATAACTCTAGAGCTAACACACACAGCTCCGACCGGAGACGGAAGGAGCGCTTTTATTAGATCAAAAATACCTGACACATAAGTCCAATGACTTGTGCCTGTCACCTTATTGATTCATAGTTACTTATAAATGGTATTTTTACAGGTTTGTTTTTCGAATTGGCAGCACTTTTTCCTGTGACAGCCAATTTCACGGCTGATTTGTATTCAGTTTGGTTGGCAATTTCACCATGAATAAACTTAGGCCAGAAGAACGCCTGCAAATTGTGAAAGTTTATTTCGCAAATCGTGGTTCAGTTCGCGAAACTTACCGGGCGTTATGTCCATTTTACGGTCGACATAATCGTCTATCCGAGCAAGTAATTCGAATAACCATGGATCGTTTTCGCACCAACCGTGCTCTAATTGATAATGGCATTCGTAGAGATGTCGTACAGTGCGCACTGAAAAAGTCGTTGCTGCTGTGGAGCGTAGTATTGAGGTGTACCAGAATGAGTCGATTCGCCATCGTGTGCAGCAACTCGAGCTGCGCCCGTTCACTTTATGGGGGATTTTGCAGAAAGATTTTGGTTTGCGAGCTGACAAGATCCAGCTCATGCAGAAATTGAAGCCGCTTGAGTCATGAGGCTCGTTTTTGGTTGGGTGGCTACGTTAACAAACAAAATGGCCAAATTTGGAGTGGAGAAAATCCACGACCCATTATTGAGACATCTTTACATCCACAAAAAGTCACTGTCTGGTGTGCTTTATGGGCTAGTGGAATCATTGGTCCATATTTGTTAAAGTATAAAAAACGCTACATGGAGAGCGCTACAGATCCAGAATTACTGACTTTTTCGTTCCCCAATTGAATGGCATTAATGTGGAAGAGTTTTAGTTCCAACAAGACGACGCAACATGCCACATAGCGCATGCCACAATCAATTTATTACAGGAAACATTTCATGAACGCATAATTTCGCGTAATATACCTGCGAATTGGCCTCCAAGGTCTTGCGATCCAAAGCCGTTAGATTATTTTCTGTGAGGATATGTGAAGTCGCTAGTCTACGTTAATAATCTATGGACGAAATGGAAACCAACATTCGCCACGTTATTGGCGATATGCGTCCCAAGATGCTGAAAAAAGTTCTCGAAAATTAGACTTCCAGATTGCTGCTGCTTTTTATTGGGTTCTGTTAGTAAATTAAGTTGTCTATTAGGTTTACCTATTTAATTGAATTATACCAATTTTTTAGGATAATGTTGTAATGTAAAATATGATTTGTAATAATGGTAGAAATCTATTGTTAGACTCCATGGTCTACTGCTTTTTGAACACTTTTTTTTGTCATTTGTTTTCTGGTGTTGGATTTCATAGCCTACTATCCTCAAAAGGTTTTTCTCAAAATTGTCAGTGCAATTACAAGATTTCTCAAGCATATTGTACATCATTGGAAAGCTCTTTTCACAGGCTACCAGATGAGTAAAAAATCCAATATGGCTGCCATAATAAAAACAAACGTTGATACCTGTAGCTCAAAAACAAATGACAATCCAACGTTGAGAATAGCTCAAAAAGATTACTCTGTAAAAAGTATCCTGGTAATCTGCAAGTCTTAGACATGTCAGATTAACGCCTACTTAGATATTGAAGAAAAAAGAATTCGACAAATGTTGTTTTTTTTTTTCAAAATAACACGAAAACGAAAAGAGGCAGTTCAAAATACAAGTCATATTTGGAACGAGCATGAAATTCTACAAAACATTGCTAATTTAACCGTCTCCCTATCTCTAATAATAATGGAGATAGCAATTCCCATCCAGTTTGGGACACACTATATACAATTATATCCTATACCATTTTACACTATCGTACTTTATGTCCTAGAATACTTCTCGACATAAAAATGAATTCAGATATTAAACAATTATAGTTGGATAAGATTAAAATTGACAGTTGAGATAGATTATACATTAACTGCTTTTTGTTTTCTTTCAGATTAGGTGATGTAAAAACTTTAGTTAGTGAATTATACGAAACTCTCCATGTAAAAGAACATCAACTCCAGAAGGAAATAGAAATTAACACACAGTTAGAAACACTAAAACAAGAACTCGAACCATTAGAAGTGGTAAGTGTTATTGCTATTCTCACTCGTGCCTCTGACCTGCTCCATAGCTTGTCTCTTTGATCTAGTAACTCTTTATCTCGTTCTACTGAATATAAGGACGGCACCCAGTCTTTATTTAGCGTCTATTTGTAGAGGGAGCCGAAAGCCTCTAGGACTCTCATCCAACTCTGAAAAAGTAACCTTGTGTTTTCTTTCTTGGCGATTTATTGAGTCTCTGCAGAAAAAAAACTGGTCTGATTTTGAGAGAGGTTAGACTATATTTATCAGGGATGACTATACTGGGTGTAAAAAAAAGTGTGGAATATTGCCAATATTTCGAAAAATACTAAACATATTTTTTGGCACTTGGTATATTGATGTACTTAAATATTACTCTCTTGACAAGTAAAAAAAGTTCGGGGCGCAGCAAGTGCGTTATGGTAGTGAATTTTTATTAAATGCTTCAAATTTGAATAACTCAATTTTCTATAAACCTAGAAAGTTGAATTTTGGTACGTAGTAAGGCCTTTCCGAAGGATACATATACACCAAATTTTCTCAAAAAGCTTTGTAACTTTCGGAGAAAAAAAATTTTTTTTTTCGAAAGAAAACTAAAAATTTGAGTAACTCAATTTTCTATAAACTTAGAAGGTAAGTTGGTATGTAGTGAGGCCCTTGCCAAGGAAACATACCCGCCAAATTTTATTAAAATATCTTTGTAATTTTCGGAGAAAAAATTTGTTTTCGAAAGAAAACTCAAGTTTTTCCCGGAAAACCTTGTACGATTTTGCTGGCTAACGAACTCATCCAAGCTGTTGATAAAAGAAAGGGAGTTGCCGAGTTTCATCGAAATCGGTAAGCTATTTTACTGAAATTTGGTGTGTACGTTGCCTTGGGAAAGGCCTTACTACATACCAAAATTCAACTTTCTAAGTTTATAGAAAATTGAGATTTTCAAATTTTGAGTTTTATTTCGAATAAATAAATATTTTTTTTTCTCCGAAAATTACAAAGCTAGTTTAATGACATTTGACGGATATGTTGCCTTGGGAAAGGCCTTACTACATAACAAAATTCAACTTTCTAAGTTTATCGAAAAGTGAATTATCCAAGTTTGAAGCATTTAATAAAAATCCACTACCATAACGCACTTGCTGCGTCCCGAACTAGTTCTTTTTCAACTTTTTTTAACAGTCTAACTAACAATTTTGTAATAGACAGTATTTATACGACAATTCGCGACCATAACGGCACTTGCTGCGCCAATTAGTTTTAGCATTTATTTTGAACATATTTTTCTGAAAACAGTAATACCACGCATTTACATTCAAAAATGTATGTTGTAACTTTCTTTTATAATGAGGAATATGGAAAAGCTTAGAAGTATGTACTTATAATTCCAGTTGCCATAACTAAGTGACAACGCAGCCTCTGAGTATGCGAATTGGTTCAGTAACTCCGAAATAGGCAACAACAAAAAGCTGAAATTCTGGACAGAATTTTTCAGGCTCTGATGACGCTAACCTTGTTAGTGAAACGATCGTCAGGTCTTTAAAAAGATGTGTTGTGGTGATTTGGGTTCTCCAGGTGTACTTATCAGTAGTCACCACAGGTTCCAATCTGCACTGTCACTCTGGTAACCAAAAAACAACAGCAATAAATAATGAGGTACGGTAAATTTGTAACAAAGTGACTTTGTAACTGCTGAAAACTGTAAGCCGACCGCGTCTTTGCATGAGAACTCCAAAAACCTTCAAAGTTTGGCATTTCTATCAGAGACTTGTTATCTTTGAAGGAAAAGACCCTCGTTTACAAGTGAATTGAGAAGAGATTTAAAGTGAATTTCGTTTGTTTTCCGCTTCCCTAGTGTTTGATGTTGGATCTCATTCCGAATTCATGACGTCACTTATAAACTGTTTTCTTGTATAAATAAATTTAAGGAATTCCAAATAGATCTATTGTGGAAAAATATGAAATAAGTTGGCCACTTTTTTCTGTAGCTAATTTTTTGGTTGGGCTCTAAATTGCAAGTATATACAGGTGCCCGTTTTTCGACCTCAAGCATGGGTATCTAGGTTATTATAAGAGTTAGAAGATCGGTTAGATTAA